>OW052204.1:0-5000 GCA_932527185.1 Ecliptopera silaceata
TAACCTAACCTAACCTAACCTAACCTAACCTAACCTAACCTAACCTAACCTAACCTAACCTAACCTAACCTAACCTAACCTAACCTAACCTAACCTAACCTAACCTAACCTAACCTAACCTAACCTAACCTAACCTAACCTAACCTAACCTAACCTAACCTAACCTAACCTAACCTAACCTAACCTAACCTAACCTAACCTAACCTAACCTAACCTAACCTAACCTAACCTAACCTAACCTAACCTAACCTAACCTAACCTAACCTAACCTAACCTAACCTAACCTAACCTAACCTAACCTAACCTAACCTAACCTAACCTAACCTAACCTAACCTAACCTAACCTAACCTAACCTAACCTAACCTAACCTAACCTAACCTAACCTAACCTAACCTAACCTAACCTAACCTAACCTAACCTAACCTAACCTAACCTAACCTAACCTAACCTAACCTAACCTAACCTAACCTAACCTAACCTAACCTAACCTAACCTAACCTAACCTAACCTAACCTAACCTAACCTAACCTAACCTAACCTAACCTAACCTAACCTAACCTAACCTAACCTAACCTAACCTAACCTAACCTAACCTAACCTAACCTAACCTAACCTAACCTAACCTAACCTAACCTAACCTAACCTAACCTAACCTAACCTAACCTAACCTAACCTAACCTAACCTAACCTAACCTAACCTAACCTAACCTAACCTAACCTAACCTAACCTAACCTAACCTAACCTAACCTAACCTAACCTAACCTAACCTAACCTAACCTAACCTAACCTAACCTAACCTAACCTAACCTAACCTAACCTAACCTAACCTAACCTAACCTAACCTAACCTAACCTAACCTAACCTAACCTAACCTAACCTAACCTAACCTAACCTAACCTAACCTAACCTAACCTAACCTAACCTAACCTAACCTAACCTAACCTAACCTAACCTAACCTAACCTAACCTAACCTAACCTAACCTAACCTAACCTAACCTAACCTAACCTAACCTAACCTAACCTAACCTAACCTAACCTAACCTAACCTAACCTAACCTAACCTAACCTAACCTAACCTAACCTAACCTAACCTAACCTAACCTAACCTAACCTAACCTAACCTAACCTAACCTAACCTAACCTAACCTAACCTAACCTAACCTAACCTAACCTAACCTAACCTAACCTAACCTAACCTAACCTAACCTAACCTAACCTAACCTAACCTAACCTAACCTAACCTAACCTAACCTAACCTAACCTAACCTAACCTAACCTAACCTAACCTAACCTAACCTAACCTAACCTAACCTAACCTAACCTAACCTAACCTAACCTAACCTAACCTAACCTAACCTAACCTAACCTAACCTAACCTAACCTAACCTAACCTAACCTAACCTAACCTAACCTAACCTAACCTAACCTAACCTAACCTAACCTAACCTAACCTAACCTAACCTAACCTAACCTAACCTAACCTAACCTAACCTAACCTAACCTAACCTAACCTAACCTAACCTAACCTAACCTAACCTAACCTAACCTAACCTAACCTAACCTAACCTAACCTAACCTAACCTAACCTAACCTAACCTAACCTAACCTAACCTAACCTAACCTAACCTAACCTAACCTAACCTAACCTAACCTAACCTAACCTAACCTAACCTAACCTAACCTAACCTAACCTAACCTAACCTAACCTAACCTAACCTAACCTAACCTAACCTAACCTAACCTAACCTAACCTAACCTAACCTAACCTAACCTAACCTAACCTAACCTAACCTAACCTAACCTAACCTAACCTAACCTAACCTAACCTAACCTAACCTAACCTAACCTAACCTAACCTAACCTAACCTAACCTAACCTAACCTAACCTAACCTAACCTAACCTAACCTAACCTAACCTAACCTAACCTAACCTAACCTAACCTAACCTAACCTAACCTAACCTAACCTAACCTAACCTAACCTAACCTAACCTAACCTAACCTAACCTAACCTAACCTAACCTAACCTAACCTAACCTAACCTAACCTAACCTAACCTAACCTAACCTAACCTAACCTAACCTAACCTAACCTAACCTAACCTAACCTAACCTAACCTAACCTAACCTAACCTAACCTAACCTAACCTAACCTAACCTAACCTAACCTAACCTAACCTAACCTAACCTAACCTAACCTAACCTAACCTAACCTAACCTAACCTAACCTAACCTAACCTAACCTAACCTAACCTAACCTAACCTAACCTAACCTAACCTAACCTAACCTAACCTAACCTAACCTAACCTAACCTAACCTAACCTAACCTAACCTAACCTAACCTAACCTAACCTAACCTAACCTAACCTAACCTAACCTAACCTAACCTAACCTAACCTAACCTAACCTAACCTAACCTAACCTAACCTAACCTAACCTAACCTAACCTAACCTAACCTAACCTAACCTAACCTAACCTAACCTAACCTAACCTAACCTAACCTAACCTAACCTAACCTAACCTAACCTAACCTAACCTAACCTAACCTAACCTAACCTAACCTAACCTAACCTAACCTAACCTAACCTAACCTAACCTAACCTAACCTAACCTAACCTAACCTAACCTAACCTAACCTAACCTAACCTAACCTAACCTAACCTAACCTAACCTAACCTAACCTAACCTAACCTAACCTAACCTAACCTAACCTAACCTAACCTAACCTAACCTAACCTAACCTAACCTAACCTAACCTAACCTAACCTAACCTAACCTAACCTAACCTAACCTAACCTAACCTAACCTAACCTAACCTAACCTAACCTAACCTAACCTAACCTAACCTAACCTAACCTAACCTAACCTAACCTAACCTAACCTAACCTAACCTAACCTAACCTAACCTAACCTAACCTAACCTAACCTAACCTAACCTAACCTAACCTAACCTAACCTAACCTAACCTAACCTAACCTAACCTAACCTAACCTAACCTAACCTAACCTAACCTAACCTAACCTAACCTAACCTAACCTAACCTAACCTAACCTAACCTAACCTAACCTAACCTAACCTAACCTAACCTAACCTAACCTAACCTAACCTAACCTAACCTAACCTAACCTAACCTAACCTAACCTAACCTAACCTAACCTAACCTAACCTAACCTAACCTAACCTAACCTAACCTAACCTAACCTAACCTAACCTAACCTAACCTAACCTAACCTAACCTAACCTAACCTAACCTAACCTAACCTAACCTAACCTAACCTAACCTAACCTAACCTAACCTAACCTAACCTAACCTAACCTAACCTAACCTAACCTAACCTAACCTAACCTAACCTAACCTAACCTAACCTAACCTAACCTAACCTAACCTAACCTAACCTAACCTAACCTAACCTAACCTAACCTAACCTAACCTAACCTAACCTAACCTAACCTAACCTAACCTAACCTAACCTAACCTAACCTAACCTAACCTAACCTAACCTAACCTAACCTAACCTAACCTAACCTAACCTAACCTAACCTAACCTAACCTAACCTAACCTAACCTAACCTAACCTAACCTAACCTAACCTAACCTAACCTAACCTAACCTAACCTAACCTAACCTAACCTAACCTAACCTAACCTAACCTAACCTAACCTAACCTAACCTAACCTAACCTAACCTAACCTAACCTAACCTAACCTAACCTAACCTAACCTAACCTAACCTAACCTAACCTAACCTAACCTAACCTAACCTAACCTAACCTAACCTAACCTAACCTAACCTAACCTAACCTAACCTAACCTAACCTAACCTAACCTAACCTAACCTAACCTAACCTAACCTAACCTAACCTAACCTAACCTAACCTAACCTAACCTAACCTAACCTAACCTAACCTAACCTAACCTAACCTAACCTAACCTAACCTAACCTAACCTAACCTAACCTAACCTAACCTAACCTAACCTAACCTAACCTAACCTAACCTAACCTAACCTAACCTAACCTAACCTAACCTAACCTAACCTAACCTAACCTAACCTAACCTAACCTAACCTAACCTAACCTAACCTAACCTAACCTAACCTAACCTAACCTAACCTAACCTAACCTAACCTAACCTAACCTAACCTAACCTAACCTAACCTAACCTAACCTAACCTAACCTAACCTAACCTAACCTAACCTAACCTAACCTAACCTAACCTAACCTAACCTAACCTAACCTAACCTAACCTAACCTAACCTAACCTAACCTAACCTAACCTAACCTAACCTAACCTAACCTAACCTAACCTAACCTAACCTAACCTAACCTAACCTAACCTAACCTAACCTAACCTAACCTAACCTAACCTAACCTAACCTAACCTAACCTAACCTAACCTAACCTAACCTAACCTAACCTAACCTAACCTAACCTAACCTAACCTAACCTAACCTAACCTAACCTAACCTAACCTAACCTAACCTAACCTAACCTAACCTAACCTAACCTAACCTAACCTAACCTAACCTAACCTAACCTAACCTAACCTAACCTAACCTAACCTAACCTAACCTAACCTAACCTAACCTAACCTAACCTAACCTAACCTAACCTAACCTAACATAACCTAACCTAACCTAACCTAACCTAACCTAACCTAACCTAACCTAACCTAACCTAACCTAACCTAACCTAACCTAACCTAACCTAACCTAACCTAACCTAACCTAACCTAACCTAACCTAACCTAACCTAACCTAACCTAACCTAACCTAACCTAACCTAACCTAACCTAACCTAACCTAACCTAACCTAACCTAACCTAACCTAACCTAACCTAACCTAACCTAACCTAACCTAACCTAACCTAACCTAACCTAACCTAACCTAACCTAACCTAAGCTAACCTAACCTAACCTAACCTAACCTAACCTAACCTAACCTAACCTAACCTAACCTAACCTAACCTAACCTAACCTAACCTAACCTAACCTAACC
>OW052204.1:10000-47500 GCA_932527185.1 Ecliptopera silaceata
GATCAACAGTTCAACAAGCGCTCGAGAAGGTTGCCTGCCATCGTACCCCAACCTAACCTAACCTAACCTAACCTAACCTAACCTAACCTAACCTAACCTAACCTAACCTAACCTAACCTAACCTAACCTAACCTAACCTAACCTAACCTAACCTAACCTAACCTAACCTAACCTAACCTAACCTAACCTAACCTAACCTAACCTAACCTAACCTAACCTAACCTAACCTAACCTAACCTAACCTAACCTAACCTAACCTAACCTAACCTAACCTAACCTAACCTAACCTAACCTAACCTAACCTAACCTAACCTAACCTAACCTAACCTAACCTAACCTAACCTAACCTAACCTAACCTAACCTAACCTAACCTAACCTAACCTAACCTAACCTAACCTAACCTAACCTAACCTAACCTAACCTAACCTAACCTAACCTAACCTAACCTAACCTAACCTAACCTAACCTAACCTAACCTAACCTAACCTAACCTAACCTAACCTAACCTAACCTAACCTAACCTAACCTAACCTAACCTAACCTAACCTAACCTAACCTAACCTAACCTAACCTAACCTAACCTAACCTAACCTAACCTAACCTAACCTAACCTAACCTAACCTAACCTAACCTAACCTAACCTAACCTAACCTAACCTAACCTAACCTAACCTAACCTATCCTAACCTAACCTAACCTAACCTAACCTAACCTAACCTAACCTAACCTAACCTAACCTAACCTAACCTAACCTAACCTAACCTAACCTAACCTAACCTAACCTAACCTAACCTAACCTAACCTAACCTAACCTAACATAACCTAACCTAACCTAACCTAACCTAACCTAACCTAACCTAACCTAACCTAACCTAACCTAACCTAACCTAACCTAACCTAACCTAACCTAACCTAACCTAACCTAACCTAACCTAACCTAACCTAACCTAACCTAACCTAACCTAACCTAACCTAACCTAACCTAACCTAACCTAACCTAACCTAACCTAACCTAACCTAACCTAACCTAACCTAACCTAACCTAACCTAACCTAACCTAACCTAACCTAACCTAACCTAACCTAACCTAACCTAACCTAACCTAACCTAACCTAACCTAACCTAACCTAACCTAACCTAACCTAACCTAACCTAACCTAACCTAACCTAACCTAACCTAACCTAACCTAACCTAACCTAACCTAACCTAACCTAACCTAACCTAACCTAACCTAACCTAACCTAACCTAACCTAACCTAACCTAACCTAACCTAACCTAACCTAACCTAACCTAACCTAACCTAACCTAACCTAACCTAACCTAACCTAACCTAACCTAACCTAACCTAACCTAACCTAACCTAACCTAACCTAACCTAACCTAACCTAACCTAACCTAACCTAACCTAACCTAACCTAACCTAACCTAACCTAACCTAACCTAACCTAACCTAACCTAACCTAACCTAACCTAACCTAACCTAACCTAACCTAACCTAACCTAACCTAACCTAACCTAACCTAACCTAACCTAACCTAACCTAACCTAACCTAACCTAACCTAACCTAACCTAACCTAACCTAACCTAACCTAACCTAACCTAACCTAACCTAACCTAACCTAACCTAACCTAACCTAACCTAACCTAACCTAACCTAACCTAACCTAACCTAACCTAACCTAACCTAACCTAACCTAACCTAACCTAACCTAACCTAACCTAACCTAACCTAACCTAACCTAACCTAACCTAACCTAACCTAACCTAACCTAACCTAACCTAACCTAACCTAACCTAACCTAACCTAACCTAACCTAACCTAACCTAACCTAACCTAACCTAACCTAACCTAACCTAACCTAACCTAACCTAACCTAACCTAACCTAACCTAACCTAACCTAACCTAACCTAACCTAACCTAACCTAACCTAACCTAACCTAACCTAACCTAACCTAACCTAACCTAACCTAACCTAACCTAACCTAACCTAACCTAACCTAACCTAACCTAACCTAACCTAACCTAACCTAACCTAACCTAACCTAACCTAACCTAACCTAACCTAACCTAACCTAACCTAACCTAACCTAACCTAACCTAACCTAACCTAACCTAACCTAACCTAACCTAACCTAACCTAACCTAACCTAACCTAACCTAACCTAACCTAACCTAACCTAACCTAACCTAACCTAACCTAACCTAACCTAACCTAACCTAACCTAACCTAACCTAACCTAACCTAACCTAACCTAACCTAACCTAACCTAACCTAACCTAACCTAACCTAACCTAACCTAACCTAACCTAACCTAACCTAACCTAACCTAACCTAACCTAACCTAACCTAACCTAACCTAACCTAACCTAACCTAACCTAACCTAACCTAACCTAACCTAACCTAACCTAACCTAACCTAACCTAACCTAACCTAACCTAACCTAACCTAACCTAACCTAACCTAACCTAACCTAACCTAACCTAACCTAACCTAACCTAACCTAACCTAACCTAACCTAACCTAACCTAACCTAACCTAACCTAACCTAACCTAACCTAACCTAACCTAACCTAACCTAACCTAACCTAACCTAACCTAACCTAACCTAACCTAACCTAACCTAACCTAACCTAACCTAACCTAACCTAACCTAACCTAACCTAACCTAACCTAACCTAACCTAACCTAACCTAACCTAACCTAACCTAACCTAACCTAACCTAACCTAACCTAACCTAACCTAACCTAACCTAACCTAACCTAACCTAACCTAACCTAACCTAACCTAACCTAACCTAACCTAACCTAACCTAACCTAACCTAACCTAACCTAACCTAACCTAACCTAACCTAACCTAACCTAACCTAACCTAACCTAACCTAACCTAACCTAACCTAACCTAACCTAACCTAACCTAACCTAACCTAACCTAACCTAACCTAACCTAACCTAACCTAACCTAACCTAACCTAACCTAACCTAACCTAACCTAACCTAACCTAACCTAACCTAACCTAACCTAACCTAACCTAACCTAACCTAACCTAACCTAACCTAACCTAACCTAACCTAACCTAACCTAACCTAACCTAACCTAACCTAACCTAACCTAACCTAACCTAACCTAACCTAACCTAACCTAACCTAACCTAACCTAACCTAACCTAACCTAACCTAACCTAACCTAACCTAACCTAACCTAACCTAACCTAACCTAACCTAACCTAACCTAACCTAACCTAACCTAACCTAACCTAACCTAACCTAACCTAACCTAACCTAACCTAACCTAACCTAACCTAACCTAACCTAACCTAACCTAACCTAACCTAACCTAACCTAACCTAACCTAACCTAACCTAACCTAACCTAACCTAACCTAACCTAACCTAACCTAACCTAACCTAACCTAACCTAACCTAACCTAACCTAACCTAACCTAACCTAACCTAACCTAACCTAACCTAACCTAACCTAACCTAACCTAACCTAACCTAACCTAACCTAACATAACCTAACCTAACCTAACCTAACCTAACCTAACCTAACCTAACCTAACCTAACCTAACCTAACCTAACCTAACCTAACCTAACCTAACCTAACCTAACCTAACCTAACCTAACCTAACCTAACCTAACCTAACCTAACCTAACCTAACCTAACCTAACCTAACCTAACCTAACCTAACCTAACCTAACCTAACCTAACCTAACCTAACCTAACCTAACCTAACCTAACCTAACCTAACCTAACCTAACCTAACCTAACCTAACCTAACCTAACCTAACCTAACCTAACCTAACCTAACCTAACCTAACCTAACCTAACCTAACCTAACCTAACCTAACCTAACCTAACCTAACCTAACCTAACCTAACCTAACCTAACCTAACCTAACCTAACCTAACCTAACCTAACCTAACCTAACCTAACCTAACCTAACCTAACCTAACCTAACCTAACCTAACCTAACCTAACCTAACCTAACCTAACCTAACCTAACCTAACCTAACCTAACCTAACCTAACCTAACCTAACCTAACCTAACCTAACCTAACCTAACCTAACCTAACCTAACCTAACCTAACCTAACCTAACCTAACCTAACCTAACCTAACCTAACCTAACCTAACCTAACCTAACCTAACCTAACCTAACCTAACCTAACCTAACCTAACCTAACCTAACCTAACCTAACCTAACCTAACCTAACCTAACCTAACCTAACCTAACCTAACCTAACCTAACCTAACCTAACCTAACCTAACCTAACCTAACCTAACCTAACCTAACCTAACCTAACCTAACCTAACCTAACCTAACCTAACCTAACCTAACCTAACCTAACCTAACCTAACCTAACCTAACCTAACCTAACCTAACCTAACCTAACCTAACCTAACCTAACCTAACCTAACCTAACCTAACCTAACCTAACCTAACCTAACCTAACCTAACCTAACCTAACCTAACCTAACCTAACCTAACCTAACCTAACCTAACCTAACCTAACCTAACCTAACCTAACCTAACCTAACCTAACCTAACCTAACCTAACCTAACCTAACCTAACCTAACCTAACCTAACCTAACCTAACCTAACCTAACCTAACCTAACCTAACCTAACCTAACCTAACCTAACCTAACCTAACCTAACCTAACCTAACCTAACCTAACCTAACCTAACCTAACCTAACCTAACCTAACCTAACCTAACCTAACCTAACCTAACCTAACCTAACCTAACCTAACCTAACCTAACCTAACCTAACCTAACCTAACCTAACCTAACCTAACCTAACCTAACCTAACCTAACCTAACCTAACCTAACCTAACCTAACCTAACCTAACCTAACCTAACCTAACCTAACCTAACCTAACCTAACCTAACCTAACCTAACCTAACCTAACCTAACCTAACCTAACCTAACCTAACCTAACCTAACCTAACCTAACCTAACCTAACCTAACCTAACCTAACCTAACCTAACCTAACCTAACCTAACCTAACCTAACCTAACCTAACCTAACCTAACCTAACCTAACCTAACCTAACCTAACCTAACCTAACCTAACCTAACCTAACCTAACCTAACCTAACCTAACCTAACCTAACCTAACCTAACCTAACCTAACCTAACCTAACCTAACCTAACCTCACCTAACCTAACCTAACCTAACCTAACCTTTCCTAACCTAACCTAACCTAACCTAACCTAACCTAACCTAACCTAACCTAACCTAACCTAACCTAACCTAACCTAACCTAACCTAACCTAACCTAACCTAACCTAACCTAACCTAACCTAACCTAACCTAACCTAACCTAACCTAACCTAACCTAACCTAACCTAACCTAACCTAACCTAACCTAACCTAACCTAACCTAACCTAACCTAACCTAACCTAACCTAACCTAACCTAACCTAACCTAACCTAACCTAACCTAACCTAACCTAACCTAACCTAACCTAACCTAACCTAACCTAACCTAACCTAACCTAACCTAACCTAACCTAACCTAACCTAACCTAACCTAACCTAACCTAACCTAACCTAACCTAACCTAACCTAACCTAACCTAACCTAACCTAACCTAACCTAACCTAACCTAACCTAACCTAACCTAACCTAACCTAACCTAACCTAACCTAACCTAACCTAACCTAACCTAACCTAACCTAACCTAACCTAACCTAACCTAACCTAACCTAACCTAACCTAACCTAACCTAACCTAACCTAACCTAACCTAACCTAACCTAACCTAACCTAACCTAACCTAACCTAACCTAACCTAACCTAACCTAACCTAACCTAACCTAACCTAACCTAACCTAACCTAACCTAACCTAACCTAACCTAACCTAACCTAACCTAACCTAACCTAACCTAACCTAACCTAACCTAACCTAACCTAACCTAACCTAACCTAACCTAACCTAACCTAACCTAACCTAACCTAACCTAACCTAACCTAACCTAACCTAACCTAACCTAACCTAACCTAACCTAACCTAACCTAACCTAACCTAACCTAACCTAACCTAACCTAACCTAACCTAACCTAACCTAACCTAACCTAACCTAACCTAACCTAACCTAACCTAACCTAACCTAACCTAACCTAACCTAACCTAACCTAACCTAACCTAACCTAACCTAACCTAACCTAACCTAACCTAACCTAACCTAACCTAACCTAACCTAACCTAACCTAACCTAACCTAACCTAACCTAACCTAACCTAACCTAACCTAACCTAACCTAACCTAACCTAACCTAACCTAACCTAACCTAACCTAACCTAACCTAACCTAACCTAACCTAACCTAACCTAACCTAACCTAACCTAACCTAACCTAACCTAACCTAACCTAACCTAACCTAACCTAACCTAACCTAACCTAACCTAACCTAACCTAACCTAACCTAACCTAACCTAACCTAACCTAACCTAACCTAACCTAACCTAACCTAACCTAACCTAACCTAACCTAACCTAACCTAACCTAACCTAACCTAACCTAACCTAACCTAACCTAACCTAACCTAACCTAACCTAACCTAACCTAACCTAACCTAACCTAACCTAACCTAACCTAACCTAACCTAACCTAACCTAACCTAACCTAACCTAACCTAACCTAACCTAACCTAACCTAACCTAACCTAACCTAAACTAACCTAACCTAACCTAACCTAACCTAACCTAACCTAACCTAACCTAACCTAACCTAACCTAACCTAACCTAACCTAACCTAACCTAACCTAACCTAACCTAACCTAACCTAACCTAACCTAACCTAACCTAACCTAACCTAACCTAACCTAACCTAACCTAACCTAACCTAACCTAACCTAACCTAACCTAACCTAACCTAACCTAACCTAACCTAACCTAACCTAACCTAACCTAACCTAACCTAACCTAACCTAACCTAACCTAACCTAACCTAACCTAACCTAACCTAACCTAACCTAACCTAACCTAACCTAACCTAACCTAACCTAACCTAACCTAACCTAACCTAACCTAACCTAACCTAACCTAACCTAACCTAACCTAACCTAACCTAACCTAACCTAACCTAACCTAACCTAACCTAACCTAACCTAACCTAACCTAACCTAACCTAACCTAACCTAACCTAACCTAACCTAACCTAACCTAACCTAACCTAACCTAACCTAACCTAACCTAACCTAACCTAACCTAACCTAACCTAACCTAACCTAACCTAACCTAACCTAACCTAACCTAACCTAACCTAACCTAACCTAACCTAACCTAACCTAACCTAACCTAACCTAACCTAACCTAACCTAACCTAACCTAACCTAACCTAACCTAACCTAACCTAACCTAACCTAACCTAACCTAACCTAACCTAACCTAACCTAACCTAACCTAACCTAACCTAACCTAACCTAACCTAACCTAACCTAACCTAACCTAACCTAACCTAACCTAACCTAACCTAACCTAACCTAACCTAACCTAACCTAACCTAACCTAACCTAACCTAACCTAACCTAACCTAACCTAACCTAACCTAACCTAACCTAACCTAACCTAACCTAACCTAACCTAACCTAACCTAACCTAACCTAACCTAACCTAACCTAACCTAACCTAACCTAACCTAACCTAACCTAACCTAACCTAACCTAACCTAACCTAACCTAACCTAACCTAACCTAACCTAACCTAACCTAACCTAACCTAACCTAACCTAACCTAACCTAACCTAACCTAACCTAACCTAACCTAACCTAACCTAACCTAACCTAACCTAACCTAACCTAACCTAACCTAACCTAACCTAACCTAACCTAACCTAACCTAACCTAACCTAACCTAACCTAACCTAACCTAACCTAACCTAACCTAACCTAACCTAACCTAACCTAACCTAACCTAACCTAACCTAACCTAACCTAACCTAACCTAACCTAACCTAACCTAACCTAACCTAACCTAACCTAACCTAACCTAACCTAACCTAACCTAACCTAACCTAAACTAACCTAACCTAACCTAACCTAACCTAACCTAACCTAACCTAACCTAACCTAACCTAACCTAACCTAACCTAACCTAACCTAACCTAACCTAACCTAACCTAACCTAACCTAACCTAACCTAACCTAACCTAACCTAACCTAACCTAACCTAACCTAACCTAACCTAACCTAACCTAACCTAACCTAACCTAACCTAACCTAACCTAACCTAACCTAACCTAACCTAACCTAACCTAACCTAACCTAACCTAACCTAACCTAACCTAACCTAACCTAACCTAACCTAACCTAACCTAACCTAACCTAACCTAACCTAACCTAACCTAACCTAACCTAACCTAACCTAACCTAACCTAACCTAACCTAACCTAACCTAACCTAACCTAACCTAACCTAACCTAACCTAACCTAACCTAACCTAACCTAACCTAACCTAACCTAACCTAACCTAACCTAACCTAACCTAACCTAACCTAACCTAACCTAACCTAACCTAACCTAACCTAACCTAACCTAACCTAACCTAACCTAACCTAACCTAACCTAACCTAACCTAACCTAACCTAACCTAACCTAACCTAACCTAACCTAACCTAACCTAACCTAACCTAACCTAACCTAACCTAACCTAACCTAACCTAACCTAACCTAACCTAACCTAACCTAACCTAACCTAACCTAACCTAACCTAACCTAACCTAACCTAACCTAACCTAACCTAACCTAACCTAACCTAACCTAACCTAACCTAACCTAACCTAACCTAACCTAACCTAACCTAACCTAACCTAACCTAACCTAACCTAACCTAACCTAACCTAACCTAACCTAACCTAACCTAACCTAACCTAACCTAACCTAACCTAACCTAACCTAACCTAACCTAACCTAACCTAACCTAACCTAACCTAACCTAACCTAACCTAACCTAACCTAACCTAACCTAACCTAACCTAACCTAACCTAACCTAACCTAACCTAACCTAACCTAACCTAACCTAACCTAACCTAACCTAACCTAACCTAACCTAACCTAACCTAACCTAACCTAACCTAACCTAACCTAACCTAACCTAACCTAACCTAACCTAACCTAACCTAACCTAACCTAACCTAACCTAACCTAACCTAACCTAACCTAACCTAACCTAACCTAACCTAACCTAACCTAACCTAACCTAACCTAACCTAACCTAACCTAACCTAACCTAACCTAACCTAACCTAACCTAACCTAACCTAACCTAACCTAACCTAACCTAACCTAACCTAACCTAACCTAACCTAACCTAACCTAACCTAACCTAACCTAACCTAACCTAACCTAACCTAACCTAACCTAACCTAACCTAACCTAACCTAACCTAACCTAACCTAACCTAACCTAACCTAACCTAACCTAACCTAACCTAACCTAACCTAACCTAACCTAACCTAACCTAACCTAACCTAACCTAACCTAACCTAACCTAACCTAACCTAACCTAACCTAACCTAACCTAACCTAACCTAACCTAACCTAACCTAACCTAACCTAACCTAACCTAACCTAACCTAACCTAACCTAACCTAACCTAACCTAACCTAACCTAACCTAACCTAACCTAACCTAACCTAACCTAACCTAACCTAACCTAACCTAACCTAACCTAACCTAACCTAACCTAACCTAACCTAACCTAACCTAACCTAACCTAACCTAACCTAACCTAACCTAACCTAACCTAACCTAACCTAACCTAACCTAACCTAACCTAACCTAACCTAACCTAACCTAACCTAACCTAACCTAACCTAACCTAACCTAACCTAACCTAACCTAACCTAACCTAACCTAACCTAACCTAACCTAACCTAACCTAACCTAACCTAACCTAACCTAACCTAACCTAACCTAACCTAACCTAACCTAACCTAACCTAACCTAACCTAACCTAACCTAACCTAACCTAACCTAACCTAACCTAACCTAACCTAACCTAACCTAACCTAACCTAACCTAACCTAACCTAACCTAACCTAACCTAACCTAACCTAACCTAACCTAACCTAACCTAACCTAACCTAACCTAACCTAACCTAACCTAACCTAACCTAACCTAACCTAACCTAACCTAACCTAACCTAACCTAACCTAACCTAACCTAACCTAACCTAACCTAACCTAACCTAACCTAACCTAACCTAACCTAACCTAACCTAACCTAACCTAACCTAACCTAACCTAACCTAACCTAACCTAACCTAACCTAACCTAACCTAACCTAACCTAACCTAACCTAACCTAACCTAACCTAACCTAACCTAACCTAACCTAACCTAACCTAACCTAACCTAACCTAACCTAACCTAACCTAACCTAACCTAACCTAACCTAACCTAACCTAACCTAACCTAACCTAACCTAACCTAACCTAACCTAACCTAACCTAACCTAACCTAACCTAACCTAACCTAACCTAACCTAACCTAACCTAACCTAACCTAACCTAACCTAACCTAACCTAACCTAACCTAACCTAACCTAACCTAACCTAACCTAACCTAACCTAACCTAACCTAACCTAACCTAACCTAACCTAACCTAACCTAACCTAACCTAACCTAACCTAACCTAACCTAACCTAACCTAACCTAACCTAACCTAACCTAACCTAACCTAACCTAACCTAACCTAACCTAACCTAACCTAACCTAACCTAACCTAACCTAACCTAACCTAACCTAACCTAACCTAACCTAACCTAACCTAACCTAACCTAACCTAACCTAACCTAACCTAACCTAACCTATCCTAACCTAACCTAACCTAACCTAACCTAACCTAACCTAACCTAACCTAACCTAACCTAACCTAACCTAACCTAACCTAACCTAACCTAACCTAACCTAACCTAACCTAACCTAACCTAACCTAACCTAACCTAACCTAACCTAACCTAACCTAACCTAACCTAACCTAACCTAACCTAACCTAACCTAACCTAACCTAACCTAACCTAACCTAACCTAACCTAACCTAACCTAACCTAACCTAACCTAACCTAACCTAACCTAACCTAACCTAACCTAACCTAACCTAACCTAACCTAACCTAACCTAACCTAACCTAACCTAACCTAACCTAACCTAACCTAACCTAACCTAACCTAACCTAACCTAACCTAACCTAACCTAACCTAACCTAACCTAACCTAACCTAACCTAACCTAACCTAACCTAACCTAACCTAACCTAACCTAACCTAACCTAACCTAACCTAACCTAACCTAACCTAACCTAACCTAACCTAACCTAACCTAACCTAACCTAACCTAACCTAACCTAACCTAACCTAACCTAACCTAACCTAACCTAACCTAACCTAACCTAACCTAACCTAACCTAACCTAACCTAACCTAACCTAACCTAACCTAACCTAACCTAACCTAACCTAACCTAACCTAACCTAACCTAACCTAACCTAACCTAACCTAACCTAACCTAACCTAACCTAACCTAACCTAACCTAACCTAACCTAACCTAACCTAACCTAACCTAACCTAACCTAACCTAACCTAACCTAACCTAACCTAACCTAACCTAACCTAACCTAACCTAACCTAACCTAACCTAACCTAACCTAACCTAACCTAACCTAACCTAACCTAACCTAACCTAACCTAACCTAGCCTAACCTAACCTAACCTAACCTAACCTAACCTAACCTAACCTAACCTAACCTAACCTAACCTAACCTAACCTAACCTAACCTAACCTAACCTAACCTAACCTAACCTAACCTAACCTAACCTAACCTAACCTAACCTAACCTAACCTAACCTAACCTAACCTAACCTAACCTAACCTAACCTAACCTAACCTAACCTAACCTAACCTAACCTAACCTAACCTAACCTAACCTAACCTAACCTAACCTAACCTAACCTAACCTAACCTAACCTAACCTAACCTAACCTAACCTAACCTAACCTAACCTAACCTAACCTAACCTAACCTAACCTAACCTAACCTAACCTAACCTAACCTAACCTAACCTAACCTAACCTAACCTAACCTAACCTAACCTAACCTAACCTAACCTAACCTAACCTAACCTAACCTAACCTAACCTAACCTAACCTAACCTAACCTAACCTAACCTAACCTAACCTAACCTAACCTAACCTAACCCAACCACAGACAATATTTTAAATTTCGCGCTAAAACATTTTTATTTGTCGCGAATTAATTTTCTTTAGGTGCCTATAGTTATAATAAGTAGTAGTAATAAGCGGACACCTAATATTATTCGTGTTTTAACACGATTTCTTAGCATTTTTCAAAATTAATTCAAACATTGACATTTTTAGTAGTTTTTATTAGATATTTGGCAATTTTCGGTGGATTTCTCTGCTTCTTTCTGCTGGAACACGATCGCCTGGGGCGCCCGCGTGGACCTGCAAAAGAAAAACACTGAAATTAGCACATTAAAAATTAAAAGTCGATTTTTGCTTCACAAAAGTCTTCATACCCAGCGCATTTTTCATACAAAATTACAGACAATATTTTAAATTTCGCGCTAAAACATTTTTATTTGTCGCGAATTAATTTTCTTTAGGTGCCTATAGTTATAATAAGTAGTAGTAATAAGCGGACACCTAATATTATTCGTGTTTTAACACGATTTCTTAGCATTTTTCAAAATTAATTCAAACATTGACATTTTTAGTAGTTTTTATTAGATATTTGGCAATTTTCGGTGGATTTCTCTGCTTCTTTCTGCTGGAACACGATCGCCTGGGGCGCCCGCGTGGACCTGCAAAAGAAAAACACTGAAATTAGCACATTAAAAATTAAAAAATCGCCCTCCCACCCACCCGGTCCGCATTTACTACGTAAAGTTGCGTCAATTTCGACAGACCAAAACTTGTTTTTGACCTATTTACTTCTGGTTTTCAACAGAATCACTGACGTTACCTTAGGAAAGGTAACTTATTTTATTTTAGCGACGCTTACGACTACGTAATTAATTTTAAGTTAGTTTTAGTATATACAATTTGACAAAATCATTAACAAATCATTAACATTTTACAACTTATACAATTTTACATTAGATTCATTCCCTTATCCCCTATTTTTAGTGTCCCCCAAATTCAAACACCATGTTTGGTTTTCGCACCCCGTCGAAAGGCTCCAAGCCCTCTCAAGAACCCCCACGTAGGATCTCAACTGGCACACCACCAACAGTGCCAGTGAGTGAGCGGCCCACGTCGAGCGTTCGGAGAAGCATCGGGGAGTGGGAGTCTGGCAGAGCGGACCCACTCACCCCAACTTCTCCGAAAAAGGTTGCGCCGGTGGAACCCCCGAGGCCGAAAAAGGTGCTTTCGCAGGGAAGTAAAGTGGCTGCGAAGGCACCTGTAGAAGCTTCGGGGAGTCCACCGACTCAACCTAAATACACCAGTCGCTTGGCGGAGGCCAAGGCCTGTCTGACCAAGGCCAAGCTCAACCTCGGCAACTCCCGGAACATAAAGACGGAGATAAAAACCGAGGTGCTACACGCGATTGAGAGACTGTATCACCTAGTGAAGGAGTCGGAAAGTGACGGTAGACAGGTAGACAAGAAAGATTATGGACAGGAAAAAGAAAGAGAAAATCTGGCAAAGGAGCCAGTTAGACAACCGAGAAAGGAAGAAATAGACCTGATATTAAAAATGGAAGAACATGCAACCCTCATACGAGAAAACAGCGACAGGATGATAAAACTACAAGAGAAAATGGATGAACATCAGGATAAAATTGAGAAGCAATCGTACGCGAGTGTAGTAGCGGCCCAGCCTGGAAGGCAGCTTCCGGAGCGGGCCGCACTATACTCCGTGATTGTAACCTCGAAAGATGAGGAGGACAAAGGAGATGAAGTTTTAGAGAAAATAAGAGATACGATCAAGGCAAAGGAAGGAGGAATTGAAATAGAGAATATAAGAAAGGCAAAGGACAGAAAAGTAATAATAGGATGTAAAACGGAAGAAGAAAGACAGAAAGTTAAGGAACGGCTAAGGGGTGCGGAAAAGTACCTAAACGTTGAGGAAATTAAAAACAAAAATCCATTAGTCATTATAAAAAATGTATTTAAATTCAATAAAGATCAAGATATAATAAATTCCCTTTGGCAACAAAATTCAAAAATTTTAAAAGGTATAAATAAAATAGATAACAAAATTGACATCGTCTACAAAAAAACATCTAGAAACCCTCAGACGCATCACGTCGTCATGAGAGTGTCCCCCGCAGTATGGCAGTGCCTGGTCCACGCTGGGACCGTCGTCATAGACCTCCAGCGAGTACAAGTGGCTGACCAGTCTCCACTTGTACAATGCTCGCTGTGTCTGGGCTATGGCCACGGACGACGGTTCTGCGTGGAGACCACCGTCAAGTGCAGCCACTGCGGGGGGCCTCACATGAGGACGGAGTGTGCCGACTGGCTCGCCGGTGCGACCCCTTCCTGCTGCAACTGTTTGCACGCAAAGGCTGACAAGGCAGATCACAGCGCCTTCAGTCCTGAGTGTGCAATCAGGAGGAAGTGGGACGCACTGGCCAGGGCCACAATAGCCTACCACTGCTAAAGTGGCCCCAGGCAAAGAGATTAGCGTCCAACACCGCCGAAGTGCCAATAAAACAGCTATACAAGTAAACGGTCTGGGCCATGTTGAACATGGGCCGCCGTTTACTCCTGTAATAATGCACTCGATGGGGAAAGCCTTAGGGGCACAAAAGCAAAAAGTGAACTGTAAAATAGTAAAAACTTGTAATAGAAGTAAGCAATTAATAATTAAGGTATATAAGTCTTGTTGGCCGTTATATATTGATTTATATAATCCAAACAGCAATAACATTATACATAGTAAAATAAAAACAGTAAAGTAGGATATAAAAATAAAAACAGAAAAACAACAAAAACAGATAATAAAAAATAGCTTAAGTATATAATAGTTTATTAGTTAAAAATCTTCAATAGTCATAAGTAAACATAAGAATTATAGAAATCAGTTAAAATTGTCTCCAAATGTATCAGAAACATAATAATTAAGAAAAGAACTTGCACACAAAATAGATAAAAATTAGAGTCAAAATATTTATAAAAGTATTTTTTTTTTAGAAAAACAATCTTTGGTATAAAATAAATAAACTGTATTAAAAAAGACTCGGCTTTATAGCTGGGGGACACTGTAATACCGATTGAACGGTATTGATCTAAAAAAAAAAAAAAAAAAAAAAAAAAAACCTAACCCAACCTAACCTAACCTAACCCAACCTAACCTAACCCAACCCAACCTAACCTAACCTAACCTAACCTAACCTAACCTAACCTAACCTAACCTAACCTAACCTAACCTAACCCACAGACAATATTTAAAATTTCGCGCTAAAACATTTTTATTTGTCGCGAAATAATTTTCTTTAGGTGCCTATAGTTATAATAAGTAGTAGTAATAAGCGGACACCTAATATTATTCGTGTTTTAACACGATTTCATAGCATTTTTCAAAATTAATTCAAACTTTGACATTTTTAGTAGTTTTTATTCGATATTTGGCAATTTTCGGTGGATTTCTCTGCTTCTTTCTGCTGGAACACGATCGCCTGGGGCGCCCGCGTGGACCTGCAAAAGAAAAACACTGAAATTAGCACATTAAAAATTAAAAAATCTCCCACCCACCCACCCGGTCCGCATTTACTACGTAAGATTGCATCAAATTATGACCAAGCATAATTAGAACATAAGACTTCTTGACTAATTTTGACTAAATTACCTTAGAAAAGGTAAATATATATTCAGACACGCTTTTCTAACCTAACTTGGTTACTCAAAAGCAAACACTAATTTAATTTAAGTTTATATTAAAAATATTTTTAAAACTTTTACAAATCTTTTACTTTACATTTTTGTTTGACGTGTCCCTCTAACAACACCCATAAATATGTTTGGGTTTCGTACTCCGGCCAAGGGAGCTAAGAATACCGAAGATGGCCAAAAACCGACGACGTCAGGGCTAACACCGGTGGCAGCCGGTTCTCCTGGTAAAACTTCCTCAGTGCGTAGAAGCATTGGAGATTGGGAGTCAGGCAGGGCAGACTCCAACTCCAAGCTCCGTACACCACCAAAGAAGTTAGCATCGGTGGAACCCCCTAAACCTAGGAAACCCCTCTCACAAGGGAATAAGATAGTGGCAGGAGGAGTAAATGAGCCAACAAGTAGCCCCCCGATACAGCTGAAGGTTAAGTACGCTGATCGGTTGGCAGAAGCAAAAGCCTGCGTTACCAAAGCAAAGGTTAATCTGTCGAACTCGAGAAATATCAAGACCGAGATTAAGGCAGAAGTAACGCAGGCTGTCGAAAGGCTTTACCAACTGGTCAAAGAGTCGGAAAGCGTAAAGGGACAGGCAAGGAAAAAACCGGAGAAGGAAGGGGAACCTGAAGAGAAAAATGAGCAGGAGAAGGAAAAGGAATTGAGTAAAGAAGAAAAAGAACTCATTAATAAAATGGAAGAACATGCAAAGTTGATAAAGGAAAATACAGAACGGATGGAAAAACTTCAGGAAACTATGGAAAGACATGAAAGGCAGAGCTACGCGAGTGTTGTGGCACAAACCACGAAGCTTATCCCAGAGCAGACTGCGCTGCACTCAGTAGTAGTCTCTGCCAAGGATGATCGGGAAACAGGAGAAAATGTGCTTGAAAGGATCAGGAAGGCTATGAACGCAAAGGAAGGAGGAGTTGAGATAGAAAAGATAAGGAAAGCGAAAGACAGAAAAGTGATAGTTGGCTGTAGAACGGTAGAAGAAAGGGAAAAGATTAAAAATAGGCTGAAGCTAGAAGAAGAACACTTGAACGTAGAGGAAATAAGAAATAAAGACCCGCTTGTCATCTTCAAAGATGTGCTCACCTATAATAGTGACGAGGAAGTGCTCAAAGCGCTTCAAAAGCAAAACCCAAGTATCTTTGGAGAGATGAACAAGAATGAGAAGATGGAGATTGCGTTTAAGAAACGGACGCGGAACCAGCTTACAAATCACATCGTCATGAGGGTGTCCCCCAAAATCTGGCAGCGTCTGACCCAAGCAGAAACCGTCAAGATCGACCTCCAGCGCGTGAGAGTAGCGGACCAGTCACCATTGGTGCAGTGTTCGCTCTGCCTCGGGTACGGCCATGGTCGACGGTTCTGCAAGGAGTCGGTAGAAAGATGCAGCCACTGTGGGGGACCCCACATGAAAACTGAATGCGCCGACTGGCTCGCAGAAGTACCACCAGCGTGCTGCAACTGCAAGCATGCAAAACTCGACCGGGTGGAACACAACGCATTCAGTGGTGAATGTCCGATACGTCGCAAGTGGGAAGCACTGGCGAGGGCCTCGGTAGCGTACTGCTAAAGTGGCCCCGGGCTCAAATGCTTCCCAAATAGATGAAAAGCCCTACCTTATCGCACAAGCAAACCTTCAACGTAAAGCCCTTGCCACGTATGAAGTAATGCTCGAAGCGGACCAAAAGAGGATGTCCTTTGCACTCCTCCAAGAGCCATATGTGGGGAATACAGGAAGGGTCAAGAACTACGGGGCTGCCAGGATCTTTCAGAGCATAAACAAAGGAGATGGTGTTGTAAAAGCGGCGATTGCAGTTTTTGACAGTGGAATTGACGCGGTCCTTTGTCCTGAATTCACGACAAACAACATCACCGTTGTAAAACTCCGGACTGCTGCCTGGGAGATTCTGGCGGTCTCGTTTTATTTCGAACCTACTGAACCAATAGAACCATATCTCGAACATCTGAGAAAAATTAAGCAGTGTGCTGGAACAACAATGGTACTGGTAGGTGGCGATGGAAATGCCAAACACTCTTGGTGGGGCAGCCTACAAACCGATGATAGAGGAGAAGAAATGGCCGGGACCCTCGAAGAAATAGAGTTGCATGTTTTGAACGAAGGTGAGACTCCAACTTTCGATACCATCCGGGGCAACAAGAGGTACTCAAGTTTCATAGACGTAACCGCCTGCACGACGGAGTTGATGGACCTGGTCGAAGATTGGAGAGTGGAAGAAGGGTTGACGAGCTCCGACCACAATGTGCTAACCTTCAAAGTAAGATTAGTTAAATCAAAAGGTACAAGTATTAAAAGAACCACTAGAATCTACAACAGTAAAAGAGCAGATTGGATTTCGTTTCATGAGAAGCTAGACCAATTGCTACAGACAAATCACATAAACAAAAAAGAAATAGAAAACATCACTAACAAATTAGAACTAGACAGTCAAATTGAACAATACATACAAGCAACAATAGAAGCATGCAATAACAGTATCCCAAAAAAGAAAGAAAGTAGCACACTTACCTTACCATGGTGGTCGGAGAGTCTCGCCGCACTGAAGAAGAAGGTCGCCACGTTGAAACGCCGTATCCGTTGCGCAGCTCCGGTCCGCAGGCAGATGGTGGTCGATGAGTACCTGGAAAAGAAAAACACATATGAGAATGAAACAAAAAAGGCTCAGATCGAGAGTTGGAAGGCGTTTTGTGAAAAACAAAACAAGGAAGGATTATGGGAGGGAATTTATAGGGTTATTGGCAGGACATCGAAACGGCAGGAGGATCTGCCCTTGGTGGGAAGGGGGAAGGTGTTGGATTGCAGAGAGTCTACGAAGCTTATAGCCGATACATTCTACCCGGAAGACCTGAAACGGGAGGACGATGGAAACCATCGCAAGACCAGGGAAGCAGCTGAAAAAGTGAATGGTAGGTGTGATGATGAACATCATGACCCCCCATTTACTAGTGAAGAACTTAACCTGGCAGTTAAAAGTTTTAACCCCAAGAAGGCTCCGGGTGGTGATGGACTTACGGCAGACATCTGCAGCCATGCCATAAGCCACAACCCCGAACTTTTCCTTGCCCTGAGCAATCGATGTCTCGCCCTAGGCCACTTCCCCACAAAGTGGAAGGAAGCCACCGTGGTGGTCCTACGAAAGCCCGGAAAGGAGGACTATACGAGTCCGAAATCGTATAGGCCCATAGGACTGCTACCCGTTCTAGGCAAAATCCTCGAAAAGATGTTGGTCGGACGTCTCAAATGGCACCTGCTTCCAAAACTGAGTACCCGGCAATACGGCTTTATGCCCCAAAAGAGCACCGAAGACTCCCTCTATGACCTGATGAAACACATCCAAAGCAAACTAGATCAAAAGAAGCTCATAGTCATTATCTCACTGGACATAGAGGGAGCCTTCGATAGCGCATGGTGGCCAGCCATCAGAGTGAGGTTAGCCGAAGCAGGTTGCCCCGTCAATTTGAGAAGGATGGTAGATAGTTATCTACGCGACCGAAGGGTAAACGTACGGTACGCGGGGTGCGAATACCAAAAGTCCACCAGTAAAGGCTGCGTGCAAGGATCCATCAGCGGGCCAATACTGTGGAACCTTCTCTTGGATCCTCTACTGCAGGGCCTAGAACAACGAGGCGATTACAATCAGGCATTCGCAGACGATGTGGTGCTCGCATTCGATGGTGACACGGCTCAGGAGGTGCAGAGGCAGGCCAATTCCGCTCTCGCCTACGTTCGAGAGTGGGGTATCAGAAACAAACTGAAATTTGCGCCGCACAAAACCAACGCGATGATTATCACACGCAAATTGAAGTACGATACACCACTCCTGAGCATGGGCGGGACCGAAATTGGCATGTCAAAAAAGATGAAAATCCTGGGGCTCACGATCGACGACAAACTGACTTTTAATACACACACAGCGGAAGTATGCAGAAAAGCATCCAACATCTATAAGCAGTTGTCGAGAGCCGCCAGGAGCAGCTGGGGCCTCCACCCAGAAATAATTCGCACAATTTACACCGCGACAATAGAACCCATCGTGATGTATGCGGCGAGTGCTTGGGCGCCGGCTACAAAGAAGCTGAACGTGCGAAAGCAGCTGAACTCGGTGCAAAGACTTTTTGCCCAAAAGCTCACGAAAGCCTACCGAACTGTCTCTCTCAACTCAGCTTTAGTTTTGGCTGGAATACTCCCACTGGATTTGAGAATTCAGGAGGCTGCATACCTATACGAAGCTAGACGTGGAGTTCCGCAGCCCAGCCTGGGAGACAGGGAGGTAGAGCAAATGGTGGCTTACAGTCTGATCCCCCACCCAGCAAAGCATATGAGCCTGGAGTTTAAAAGCCTCATAGACCAACAAGATGTGGAAAACCACAATAACCAAGCAGTTCGCATTTTTACAGATGGCAGCAAGATAGAGGAGAAGGTTGGCGCAGCGTTATCCTTATGGAATAACGTTGCGGAAACCAAGAACCTGAAACTCAAGCTGCCATCTTACTGCACCGTATATCAGGCGGAACTCTACGCCATATGCAGAGCGACACAGGAGATCCAAAAACGCCCCGAGTCCAGCTTTGGAATCTATAGCGACTCGCGTTCGGCCCTAGAAACGGTAGTAAATCATGCTTCTACCCATCCCCTTGCAATAGAAACCCGCAAGAATATAGGAACCATCCTACTCCAAAATAAGGAAATATCCTTGTTTTGGATCAAAGCACATGCAGGGATGAGTGGGAACGAAAGGGCTGACGAGTTAGCCAAAGATGCAGCACTAAAGCTAAAGAAAAAGCCCGACTATGATGGATGTCCGGTCTCATACATCAAGCGGAAAATCCGGACGGAATCGCTTGAGGCATGGAACCGGAGATACAACACAGAGCATACAGCTTCCGTCACAAAGATCTTTTTCCCGAATGCAGTAGAGGCTTACCAAACTGTCAGGAAGCTCGAAATATCCAACGTACTTACCCAAGTCATAACAGGGCACGGCGGGTTCTCCGAGTACTTATCCCGATTCAAGTGCAAGGAGAACCCGGCGTGCATCTGTGATCCTGAAGTGTCGGAAAGTGTCGAGCATATTTTGTTTGAGTGTCCCGCTTCGGGACGAGAAAGATACGACGCCGAGTGCCTACTGAATATGAAAATAAACAGCAACACGTGTAAATACTTAATGATAAATAAAGAAACAAGATCCGAATACATAAAATATTGTATAAAAATAGCGAATATAGTAATAAATAGAAATAAGACGGATAGATAAGTTATGATATATATATATTATAAAATATATATAATATGCATAAATTTAATATAAGCAAAAACATAGGAATATGTACAAACTAAAATGTGTAATAGGATAAAAGAGCCAAGGTCAACAAAAGAAAACGTATAAATACAATACCGTAGAAATAAGATAATACTAATACTTACCGTAGCAAGCAATTTATTATAGCAGAGAAAACGAAAGGAAAAATTTAAAAAAGAACTCTGATAATGTTAGAGGGACAAAAAAAAAAAAAAAAAAAAAAAAAAAAAAAAAAAAAACCTAACCTAACCTAACCTAACCTAACCTAACCTAACCTAACCTAACCTAACCTAACCTAACCTAACCTAACCTAACCTAACCTAACCTAACCTAACCTAACCTAACCTAACCTAACCTAACCTAACCTAACCTAACCTAACCTAACCTAACCTAACCCAACCTAACCTAACCTAACCCAACCTAACCTAACCTAACCTAACCTAACCTAACCTAACCTAACCTAACCTAACCTAACCTAACCCAACCTAACCTAACCTAACCCAACCTAACCTAACCTAACCTAACCTAACCTAACCTAACCTAACCTAACCTAACCTAACCTAACCTAACCTAACCTAACCTAACCTAACCTAACCTAACCTAACCTAACCTAACCTAACCTAACCTAACCTAACCTAACCTAACCTTTTTTTTTTTTTTTGTTGTCGAGGGGAAATCTGCACACAGACACCTTCCCGCGTTTTGAGGGAACGCGGAAAGGTAGTGTGAGGATGGCGACCGACTGGTCGCCGACTCACTAAAACCCCCCGGTGGCCGGCCTCGATGCTTGATGGGGGGACTCCGGGTCCTCGGAACGACCGCGCCGGAGACCCCATCGCATATCGCCAATAAAAAGCCCGTCCCGGGATAACGGCACCCATAGCCGCGATCCCAGCACCAACGGTGCTACGGCTGCACACGCCACAGTGTGCCAGCCGCCCTCCCGGAGTCCGCTATTGAGCTTCTGGAACCCTCACTCCATCTGCTCACGGACCCGAAAGACTCCCTGAATGGCAGGGAGAAACCACTCGGCCCCCTCATGGGGCAGGCAGTGCGGGGCGGCCGTTGCCTACACCCCGCCGCCGCCTCCTCCGAGCGGGATCGGCCCTCTCCCGATCCCGCTCAGCGGCCTCTTTCCGGACTAAAACCGTCTCACAGAAAGTGGCCACCGCCGTCCATGCCGTCTCATCTGCCACCATAGCCTCGACTACGCGTGGCAGAGAGAGATCCTGCCCGATCCTGTTGACCAAGATTCCGCGGTCCTCGCACCACGCTGGGCATTGCTCCAGCGTATGCTGCGCGGAATCCCGGTCCCACCCACAATGGTGACACTGTGGTGTCGGTTCGCGTCCGATCCTACTCAGATACTCACCGAAGCAACCATGCCCGGTGAGCATCTGAGTAAGACGATAGGTGACGAAACCATGTCTCCTCCCCAGCCAGGCTTCGAAGATGGGTGCAATAGCGCCCACTATGCGCTGGCGCGAGCTCCTCGGTTCATCGAACCGCTCGCGCCATTCCACGAGCGCACGGCGGCGCTCCTGCACCCGCACTTCAACGGGCGCGGTTCCGCTCCCTGCATCGGTCCGGAGACGCCCGTATACACGGGCATCCATCCTCGCCATGATGTCAAGGGGCGGTAACCGCGCCAAGATCGTCGCCGCCTCAAACGATATCGTGCGATATCCTCGTGCGATCCTGATGGCAATAGAACGCTGTAAGCTGTTAAATAACAGCCTATAGCGCCTAACACCCGCCAGCCTTTCGGACCAGACGGGCGCTCCGTAGAGTGCCATCGATCGCACGACTCCCGCATAGAGGCGGCGAACACCTTCCCTTGGTCCCCCGAGATTTGGTAGCAGTCTGTGCATAGCACCCACTACCTTCTGGATCCGGGGGACGGAGCGGTTGAAGTGCTCTCCGAAGTCCCAGCGACTGTCCAAGGTGAGGCCCAGGTACCTTAGGTACGGCCCCACCTGGACATCAACGTCACCTACGCGAACCGACAAGCTGGGTGGTTCCCTTCCCCTCGGGAATTTGTGGAACCACAGCGCCTCAGTTTTCTGAGGCGCTGTCCGTAGACCCAGCTCGTGGACCCTGTCCACGACACGTGCCACCCCAAGCTCGGCGAGCCCCTTGGTCCTCTCGAAGCTGTCCCCGCCAGCCAACACTAAAGTGTCATCTGCATAGCAGACGACGTGTAGGCCGACGGGGAGATCGACACGCAGGACCGCGTCGTACGCAAGGTTCCACAGTAGCGGGCCCAGAACGGACCCCTGTGGAACTCCGCAGTACACCTCCCTCTGATAGCGGGTACCATCCCTGCCCACATACTGCACACACCTGTCACGCAGATAGGCACCGACGATGCGCTGCAGGTAGGGGGGGACCCCGTGAAACACGAGGGCCTCCCTAATCGCCCTCCAAGGCAAGGAGTTGAACGCGTTGACGATGTCTAGTGACACCGCCAACATCCTCCCGCCCCGGGACACTACCTGATCCGACAGCGAACGGACTCTAAGAATCGCGTCCACCGTCGAACGCGCCCGTCGGAAACCAAACTGGTCTTCCGACAGATCGGGACCTACCTGCCACAAATGTGTGCAAAGACGACCGGCAATTATTCTTTCGAATAATTTGCCGGCCTCGTCCAGCAAGCATATGGGACGGTACGCAGAGGGAGAATCCGCGGGCCTGCCATCCTTCTTCAAGAGGACCAACTTTGCCTCCTTCCATTCCTTGGGGAACACGCCATCACGGAGGCAGCTATCAAAAAGCCGCCTCATGCGGTCCCCCAATCCGGCGGATAGAGCCAGCACCCAAACCTTTCCGGGAATCCCATCCGGGCCGGGTGCTGTGTTTCGAGCCCTGAGGCGCTGCACAGCTCGGTCCAACTCTTGTTCAGTCACCCCCAGTCCATCGTCCCAGACAATCGGGCTCGACGGAAAAACAGGGGGTGATGAGGGATCGTCCTGGACCCTCGGGAAGAGCGTGTCTACGACAACTTCCACGAACGCAGGGTCCAGGGTTTCCGTCAACGGAGGGACCCACGGTCTGAGCTTGCCCAGTACCATCTTGTACGGGCGCCCCCATGGATCCCTATCCAATCCCTCCAAGAGTTGACTCCATGACCGAGCCTTGGCGTCGGCAATCGCGACTTGGAGTGCCACTGTAGCGCCTCGGTATACCTCGTAGGCTCCATCCACCTTTTCGGCAGGGGCTCGCCGTCTTCGGGCCCTTTGGTACTGGCGTCGAGAGCGTAGGCACGTCACACGTAACCCCGCTATCTCCTCTGACCACCAGTACATCGGCCCACGCTTGGAAGGCCCGGTTCGGGGCATCGATACATCGCAAATCGACGTCATCGTTGCCCGGAACCAGGCCGCCTCCCTCACAGGATCGGGCAGATCCTCTCCGGCCTCCGGCCAAGCCGCGACGATGGCGGCGGCTTCGAGCAGATCTCTGTCGAGCCGCTTGAGGGCCCATCGTCGCGGCGGACTGCTATTGCGGCGGGACGCACGTCCGGGGGGGCGGAGGATTACATCCAAAAAGATGTGGCGGTGATCTGACAGAGTCACCACCTCCTCCGCTACTCTCCAACCCGAAACCATGTGTGTGGCCGAAGGAGTCGCCCAGGACAAGTCCACGATCGACTCCCCCTGCCACCGCACACAAGTGCTTATAGACCCCCGATTAAGCAACCGGAGGTCCATACCCGCCGCCCAATCGACGATTGTCTCTCCCTTTGGGTCGTTTCGGGGACTCCCCCACTCACGCGAGTGAGCGTTGAAGTCGCCCAAAACGAGCACTGGACGCGGCAGACACCTGCGTATGCAGTTTCCTACCGCGTCCAGGTACACTTCGTACTCGACGAGTGTACAATTGGGAGAGATATAGCAGCCCACAACGGCAAGGCGACCCCATTCCGTGGCCACGAAACCCTGTCCCTTCTCCAGAAGGGCACAGTGGGGGTCACCTTGTCCGCCACCCCAGTAAATAGCGACGGAGTCCATGTCGTCACCGAACCACCGTGGATGATCCGGGACTCTGTAGGGCTCCGCCACTACGGCTAGTGCAATCGACCACTGCGCGCAAGTTTGCTGAAGCAAATCCTGCGCGCCACGGCAGTGGTTTAAGTTGCACTGGAGCATTCTTATGGTGTGGTCCATTAAGAATCCCCCATGCCTTCCTGGGGCGGCGGGTTTGGACCCGACTGAGCGGCCCCCTTTGTTGGGGCCGCTTTGCCTTCCGATGCTGGGGCCGAGCGAGGAGACTTCCTCGCGGCCTTAGGAGGATGGCAATTCTTGCCACCCATCCTATGGTCGGCCTTACAGCCCTTGTCGGAGCACAACGGACACTTGCGCTCGTTCGTGCACTGGCTTGCCCGATGACCGGGTTCGCCGCACGCATAGCACAAGTGGCTGCGATCCGTGGTGCTCTGGCATGAGCTGCGTACATGCCCGTACTCCAGGCATCGGAAGCACTGGAGCGGCCTCGAGGAAAGATAGTCGACTCGAGCCGAGGTCCATCCCACAATGACGTGCTTTGCCGCGACTAGCTTCCGCACGGAAGCTAGTGGACAGCGGACCCATACCGTGCCCAGGGCAATGGGTGAACGACGTATGTCGCCCACCCGCACGTCAAAGACCGAGCAGTCAGCGGCCTCGGCAACAGCGCTCTGCACCTCTTGAGGTGTAACGCTGTCGTCGAGGTCCTTCAATCGCAGCTCCCCCGTTTTCACCGGGCGTGCAACACGCACGCCTAGATCCGCGAGGGCAACGCGTAACCGCTCGGCCAAGTTGTCGGCCTTGGTGGTGCAGTCGGGTCCCGACACCTCCATTATCAGACCTCCCGTAATGGCCCTTCTGAAGTGGACTTGTTGAAGTCCCACTTCGGCCAATCTTATGCGGGCCTTTGCAGCCGCCATGACCGCAGCGTAGGTGACGTCCGAGCCTTCCGGAACCGTCACCGTAATAGCCGCGGATGTTGGTGGCCGCGCTGGCTTCGCCGTTTTAGCAGCCTTGGGGGCACTCTTACGACGTGCTTTAGGGCCAGCCTTCTGACCAGCCTTCGAGCCAGTCTTTGGACCTGGACTAGGTCCAGAGTGCGCCGTCTCAGGTGCTGGGGCTTTCTTGGGCCCCCGTTTCTTCCCCGCCACTGTCGCCCACGTTGACACCGGGGTCTTAGACGCAGATGTCTCCGCAGTCCGCGACTGAACAGGTGGCAAGGGAGTTACAGGCGGGGGTCGAGCCTTAGCCTTCCCCTTGCCAGTCGCCCCTTTTGCGGAAGTCCCTTGGGCTGATGGAGCAGCAGCACCTCTCTGGTCGGAAGAGGGAATGGCACCCATAGCCACCGCCAGCTTCCGATCCATAAGGGCGCCAATGCGCTCCATTAGGCAGTCCCAGTCCTTCCCTCCGTTGACCGGTGGTACCGACATCGGCTCCGACATCGGCTCCGATGCGTTGGTACCATTTCCGGACCGAGAAGAGGCTAATTTCTCCACCTTCGTGGAGAGATCTGCCATCTGAGAACGCAGCTCCGCGTTCTCCTTCTCTAGGCGTTCAACGTTGGCATTTGCCATCGTTCGCTGGGCCAGCTCCGTCACGCTGGCAAGCACATGTCTTACGGCAAGACGCAAGCCGTGGGTGTAATCCCCCCTCAGGTTTTTGGACTTGTCGGCGATTTTCTCCACCGTGTCCAAATGGACTTTGATGGAGGCACCCAACTCTTCAGTTGGTTTCGCCTGAAGCCCAATGCCAAGGTCCTCGACCGTCGGCAGCTTCCCCTTGGATCTACGAGGAGATGGAGATACGGAAGGGTCGAAGACCTCGTCTTCGTCCGCCGACTCCCTCTCCCGTAAGAACATAGTGCGTTTAGACCCCAAAGGATCTAAAGCACTATCCGTAGCCTTCCTGCCACGTTTTCGGGTAACCCGAGACATGTCCGACGCAGTGGACGCGTATGACGAGACCGACACCACGGAACAGTCCGACTCGTCTCCCTCACTCGCCGTTATCGGCGCTCTTGGCTTCACGAAGAAACTCCCATCCTTCTTCGCCGAAGCTCCTCCATCCTCCTGACGAGAGCCGAGGCCCTCGAGGCGTTTGTTGCCCCCCCCAGAGTACGAGGGGCAGAGTGCCGGAGCACCACGGGATTCTCCAGCGTCTGAGACGCTGGTACCCGCCTGGGGTCCATTTTTACAAACCGCCTTTTTCATGTTTTTTTTTGTTTTCCTCTTTAAGGGGTGAGGTCCCCAAAACGCAGTAGCGGCTGGTGTACCGACCAACCCGCCTGGTCGGCGAACCCCCCATGGACTCCCGAGATCGGAAGTCCACAGATGGATTCGCCGAGCAGGCGATTTGTTGCGCTGCGCTGCCACACCAAAATGCAGGGTTTTTTAACGAGGTTGGCTCCTCGAGTCCTGGACAGCAAAGTCCTTGGACGTAGGATAGGAAGGCAGAACTTCCTATCCGGCTCGGGTGCAATGCAAGTGCACACCGAGCACGTCCCGCTTCATCCACTGCCTCCTCTGATGAACAGAGGAGTGCTAGGAGAAGCACCACTCCCTGCGCTGCACCAATCCCTCCCCTCAAGCCTGTCCGTATGGGTGGCCCTGCGGCATAGCCTTGAGGATCATTGGGATGTGCGCGCTGTGTGTCGGGTTATTGGCCACCGTGAAAAACTCCATAGTACTCTATGGCAGTTTTTCACGGTGTTACCAGGGTGCACCACGTGGAGGTTCTACCCGACCTTGCACCCCAACCTAACCTAACCTAACCTAACCTAACCTAACCTAACCTAACCTAACCTAACCTAACCTAACCTAACCTAACCTAACCTAACCTAACCTAACCTAACCTAACCTAACCTAACCTAACCTAACCTAACCTAACCTAACCTAACCTAACCTAACCTAACCTAACCTAACCTAACCTAACCTAACCTTTTTTTTTTTTTTTTTTTTTTTTTTTTTTTTTTACGCTGGGAAAAATGCACTACGCATCCCCCCCACTGGGTGATGGGGGGGTATGTGGGACTCCCCGGTCTGTGAAAGACCGGTATACCCACTAAACAACCCAGCGGCGCTCCGGCGTCGTCTGAGTGGAGGAGGACTGGGCAACCGGCAGAGCCTTAACATCCAGTCCCCCACCGACGACCGCCCTCTATACAGAGGGGCCTGCACGCTCCTCCCCTACGGGAGGGGGCCGGGAACGACCAAAATTGGCTGTTCTCGCCCGACGGGGTGAACTAGTGCAACGCGGGAGAAGGCTACCCCGCCTATCTCCCGCCATTCACCATAGGAGGGGGACGTCTGCCCCTTCTCCTCCGCCTGCAAGGTGGTGCGAGAGGATCGTTCTCCCGCTCTCGCTCTGCTTCCTCCTTTTGTTTCATCACGTCCTCACAAAAGGAGGTAACCGCTGTCCAGCCTCTCTCGCCTCCCAGCATGGAGTTAACAACACTAGGAAGCGAGAGGTCCGGCCCAATTTCTGATGTCAGAGCGCGACGCAGCTCTGACCACGACGGGCACACCTCGAGGGTGTGCTGCGCCGTGTCCTCTGTCGCGCCACATTCGTGGCACGACGGGCTTTCCTCTCTTCCGATTCGGTGCAGGCATGATCCAAAGCAGCCATGCCCGGATAGCACCTGCACCAGACGGAACGAGAGGAACCCGTGTGGCCGCTCGATCCAGTCCCGCAAGACCGGCCCAAGAGCCTCCAGCGTTCGACGGCCAGACACGGCAGAGGCGAGATCTTCCGTCCAGTGCTGGACGATCGCATCCTTCGCCTCCCGCCGGACTGCCTCCCTCTCTTCCGGGGCAGGGTGCTCACCAAGCGCCCTTCGCCCCGCCGTCCACTCGTACACTCTGGCGAGCACCCATGCCTCGAGTTCCCAAGGAGGGGTGCCGGCCAAAGCGCACGCCGCCGCAAAGCTTACTGAGCGGTACGCACGCGCTACCCGCTGCGCAATGGCCCTTTGGGGCCTGCGGAATGCAGCTGCGTTCTCCCTCCTTTGGATGGAGTCCGCCCATATAGGAGCCCCATATAGGGCCATGCTCTTAAGGATGCCGGCATACAACTGCCGGCATCGCGCTTTGGGCCCTCCCAGATTCGGGAGGAGCGACGATAGCGCACCCGCAACCTTGACCAAGCGCGTCGATAGCCCGCTGAAGTGCGGACCGAAGCGCCACCTGCTATCGAGCACCAGGCCCAGATATTTCATCTGGGCCTTAATGTCAACTCTGACACCATCCACAAAGATGTGGGCGTCAGATGGGATGCGCTGCCGAGGCCCGTGGAAGAACACTGCCTCGGTCTTGTGGAGCGCCACCCCCAAACCTAGTCGGCGGATCCTTCCCGCGACCAAGGATCCGCCAGCCGAGGCCAAGCTTGCCGCCTCCCTGTAGTCACTCCCCCGGGCAGTGAGAAGAGTGTCATCTGCGTAGCAGATGACACTTGTGCCACGGAGGAGAGCACCCCGCAGGAGCCAGTCGTATCCGATGTTCCACAGGAGTGGTCCTAGGACAGACCCCTGCGGAACACCGGACTCCGCGCCGTAACGCCGAAGTCGGCCCTCCCTGTCCACGAGGAGGACCGCTCGGTCCTCCAGGTAACTGGCCAAGAGGCTCCGCAAATATTGAGGCACCCCATGGTAGCGGAGCGCCTCTAGTATTGTTGGGTGGGGGACAGAGTTGAAGGCGTTGGCTATATCAAATGATACAGCCAAAACTCCATCCCCCACCTCTACTGCCTCCCTCACTTGGCCTTTGAGCCGGGCCAGTGCGTCGATTGTCGAACGCCCTCTTCGGAAGCCAAATTGGGCGTCCGACAGATTAGGCCCCGTCTCCAACAGGAGACCATTTAGTCGGCCGGCGATAATCCCCTCGAACAACTTACCGACCTCATCAAGAAGGACGATGGGCCGGTATGCCGAAGGGGAGTCGGCCGGACGACCTTCCTTTCGGAGGAGGCACAACTGCCCCTCCTTCCAAGATTTCGGGAACCTCCCAGACGCGAAGCACGCGTCGAAGAGGTCCCGAAACCTATCCCCCATTTGGGCAACACCGATGGCCACCACTTTTGCGGGAATGCCGTCCGGCCCTGGGGCCGTCTTCTTGGCGCGGAGACGGAATGTCTCTGCGTCAAGCTCATCCGCCGTGACCGGAGGAATCTCCATCTCCGGTGAAGTCGCCCCTAAGGGAGGATTCATCACCGGTGGTGAGAAGTGGGTCCCTGATGGGAACAAGGAGCGAACCACCGTATCCAGCAATGCTGGCTCGAGAGACTCCGTCAGCGGGGGACCGAAGTGGCGCAGTTTGTTTCGCGCCGCTTTGTAAGGTCTCCCGTACGGATCCCTATCGAGGCCCTCGAGCATTTCTGCTCGCGCCGCGTCCTTGGCGGCGCCCATTGCCGACTTGAGGACCTGCTTGGCCTCTACATAAGAGGCGTACAAAAGGTCCTCGTTGTCGGGATCCCTCTGGCTGCGCCGTCGACTCCGCGTATATTCCCTCCGGGCCGCCACGCAAGTAGCCCGGAGCCCCGCAAGTTCTTCCGACCACCAATAAACGGCGCGACGAGGCGGTGGGAACCTAACCTAACCTAACCTAACCTAACCTAACCTAACCTAACCTAACCTAACCTAACCTAACCTAACCTAACCTAACCTAACCTAACCTAACCTAACCTAACCTAACCTAACCTAACCTAACCTAACCTAACCTAACCTAACCTAACCTAACCTAACCTAACCTAACCTAACCTAACCAGTCGCGCTCCAACCGCCACCCGGAGCGGCCACGATTTTGAGTCGGTACGCAGCAAAAAATCCTCGAAAAATAGTCAAAGTGCACTTTAATACCCGTGTGATACATCGAAAGAAGCGCAACGTCACGGCGCATGTGATAGTGAAAACCGCGTGGTGATCAGTGCTTTTTTCACGAAAATATTCGTGAAAAACAAAAATTTTGACACAAAAAGTGATTTATCTAGAGTTTCGCAGCGACGACATACACCTTTTGTTACACCCCCGGGAAGCCCTTCAGGAGCTCCACATTTTGGTACTTTTCGGCGCTCTCTACCGTGCATGGGCGCCGAATAAAGACCAAAAAAACAAGTACCACGTGGCCACGAGGTCAGTGACCCGAGGCCGCCCGGCGCCACCTGACATCACCATCGGCAGCGGAGCACCAAGAGGACCAGGGAGGCACTTTTCAAACTGGGAAAAAGCTAAGTGGCAGCTCAGTTACAAGGACTTTAGTTTTCGTGCAGTTGAAAAATTTTTTTAAAAATTCATATAAAAAATTCTACAGCGGTAACATATATATTTTATGTGTTCACTTTTTAGGTCTTGTGTTGTAGTATATTTAGTTAAAAAATTAGGATAGGTTCATGCAAAAAGTTTCCGAGATATCGAATTTATTGTAAGTAGGTCAACCGCAAATAGGTAAAAAGACTTGTATCTCGGAAACGGTGAGAGATAGGCTGTTTTTGACAGCACCTGAAATATATATATATTTAAGAGTGCTAGAAATTGTAAACCCTATCATACCCTTCCAAAATCTCACCCCCCCCCTTCGCCCCAAAAAATTTTAAAGTCCTGTAATTCGTGAACGAAAGCTCCAAATTGGACGCGGATTTTTATTTTAGACTTAAGAATATTAGTTCTAAGACGTATGGTAGAGTTGACTCTACAAAAAATTTTACATGTTTTTAGTGCTTTTCGTGCTTCATCATATTGAAAGTCATTGATTAGGATTTTATAGAGGCCTACCGTTCGTATACACAAATTGGCTCTACATAGAGCAAATAAAAAATTTTGGGGAAATTGACTTTTAGACATAAACTTACCTTTGACACCATCCATTAACTCGTAGACCCCTCACTGGAGCTGGATCACCATCTGAAACAAAAAGAACACGATTAGTATAGATTAGGTATTAAAATTTTATTCAAATTATTTACAACTTTTACAAACTTTACAACTTATAATATATATTACGATTGAGACGCGTTCCTTTGACAAAATGTTTGCGGCCCTCCACACACCCGTCAAAAAAACCAACAAGTCACCGTCGGTGACTGAACAAGCTGGACCCTCACGACAGGGTGAAGAACAAACCTCAAACGTAAGACGGAGCGTCGGAGAGTGGGAGTTAGTGAAGAACCGAAGGTCCACGTCCCAGCAACCTAAGACACCGACACCACCAAGGAAGACTACCTTGGTAGCTCCCCCAAAACCGAAGACGATGACCATGCCTTCGCACGAAGGCAAGCTGACAGGGCGGAAGCTACAAATAGATGTTGGTAGCCCGCCGAGGGTTGAGAAATTCCCAAATAGGACAGCAGAGGCAAGGGCCTGCCTCGGCAAAGCCAAGACCAACCTCGAACTCTCGAGGAACTTAAAAACGGACATCAAATCGAATGTCATTCAAGCAGTAGACCGTATGTTCGAGTTGGTCAAGGAGTCTGAGGCAGCCCATGCGCGTGACAGAACCCAAAAGCTTGAACCTAAAACGAACAACGCAGGACAGGAGTCAGAAAAGGTAGAAGGCAACGGGAGGAATGATGAAAATGACCTTAAAAGACGGATAGAAGAGCACAGCAAGCTGCTAATGGAAAACAATGAGAAGATGGAAAGCCTGAAGGAAGCGATAGAGAAGCAGAAAGAAATCCTTGGAAACACAACGTACGCGAATGTTGCCGCAGGCCCACCCAGAAGGCAGACCTACCAACAAGTCGCGCTGCACTCCGTTGTGGTTACGTCCAAGGATGAAAAAGAGACTGGGGAAGAGGTGCTAGGCCGGATCAGGGAAGCTGTTAACGCAAAGGAGGGAGGAATCAAGGTGGACCGAGTAAGAAAGGCGAAAGATGGAAAAGTCATAGTGGGCTGCAGGACAGAAGCAGAGAGGCAAAAGGTTAAGGACAAGCTCAGGAAAGCAGAGAAGCATCTAAATGTCGAGGAGATCCAAAACAAGGATCCACTTTTGATCCTCAGAGACGTCCTGCAGTTTCACAGTGACGATGACGTCATTAAAGCACTCAGGAGCCAAAATGAGAACATCTTTTCCGGGCTGGACAAGCAGGATGATAGAATAGAGATCCGTTACAGGAAAAAAGCACGGAACCCTCACATCTGCCACATCGTGATCAAAGTGTCCCCTAGACTGTGGAACTTGATGGTGGAATTAGGAGAGGCCCACATTGACCTACAGAGGGTAAAAGTAACGGACCAAACGCCATTGGTACAGTGTTCTCAATGTCTGGGATACGGCCACGGCCGGCGGCATTGCCAGGAGAGTGTGGCAAAGTGCAGCCACTGTGGCGGCCCGCACATGAGAACCGAGTGCGCGGACTGGCTTAGCGGAACAGCCCCTTCTTGCTGTAACTGTAGGAGCGCCAAACTGGAATCAACGGAGCACAATGCATTTAACCAAGAATGCCCAGTAAGGAGGCGGTGGGATGCATTGGCCCGAGCCTCCGTGGCGTATTGCTGAGGGCACCACCGATGGCAATTCTGCAGTTACCTACACCAGTGAGAAACCCTATCGCATCATTCAGGCCAACCTACAGAGGTCTAGAGCCGCCACGGACGAACTCGTCATTGAGGCGGATAAGAGAAAGGTCGCTTTTGCACTGCTCCAGGAGCCATATGTGGGGGGTATGAATAGGATGAAAGGATATCGAGGTGTTAGAATCTTCCAGAACACAAATCACGGGGAGGGCACTGTAAAGGCGGCAATAGCCGTCTTCGATCAAGACTTGGACGTGATACAGTGCCCAGAACTCACCACGAACAACATCGCAGTGGTGAGGATTCGGACCAGTGCCTGGGAGATTGCAGTCATTTCGTTCTATTTTGAGCCAACCCAACCCATCGAGCCATACCTGGAGCAGATCAAAGAAATAACTGAGAAGATAGGACCTCATAGATTAATTGCGGGAGGAGACGCAAATGCGAAAAGCACCTGGTGGGGTAGCAATGCCACAGATGATAGAGGAGAGGAGATGACAGGCGCCCTTGAGGAACTGAACCTACAAGTGTTGAACTATGGAGACAAGCCAACATTTGACACCATAAGGGGAGGCATAGCCTACACCAGTCACCCCGACGTAACGGCCTGCTCAGTCGACATGCTGGACCTTGTAGATGGATGGAGAGTGGTGGATGACCTCACGAGTTCGGACCACAACGGCATCGTATTTAACATAGCACTCAAAAAATCAAAAGGGATAAGTATAAATAGAACAACACGGATATACAACACCAAAAAAGCTAATTGGAGCCAGTTTCATGAGAAACTGGCTCAATTAAAAATAGATAATAAAATAAATACAATCGAAATAGGAAAAATAGATAACAAAGTAGAGCTGGAACAAATAATAGTTAAATACACAAAAATAATAACACAGACATGCATAGAAACAATTCCTAAGAAAAATACAAAAGAAACACTTACCATGCCGTGGTGGTCCGAAGAACTCGCCGCGCTGAAGAGGAAGTCCATCACGCTCAAGCGCCGCATCAAGGGTGCAGCACCAGCCCGAAGACCCAGAGTTGTAGATGAGTACCTGGAAGCAAGGGAAACATTTTTAAGCGAAGTGAAAAAAGCACAAACACAAGGATGGAAGGAATTCTGTGAAAAGCAAGAAGGGGAAGGAGTGTGGGAGGGGATTTATAGAGTCATAGGAAGAACTGCCACAAGACAAGAGGACGTACTCTTGAAAAAAGACGGTCAACAAATGAGCTCCGAAGAATCGGTCAGAACTCTAGCGCATACATTCTTCCCAGAGGACAACGAAGCAGAGGACAACGCTGACCACCGACAGACCAGGGAAAAAGCGAGCCAAGTAAATGAGCGGGAGCATGCTGAGCCTCATGACCCACCGTTTACCATAGAGGAGCTTAGCGCTGCGGTGGAAAGCTTCAACCCCAAGAAGGCCCCGGGAATAGACGGCTTTACCGCAGATATATGCGGGCACGCGATAGAGAACGATCCGGGTACTTTCCTTGCGCTGATGAACAAATGCCTGGTTCTCTCACACTTTCCGACCATCTGGAAAGAGGCCACAGTGGTGGTCTTGAGAAAACCAGGCAAAGACGACTATAGCAACCCGAAGTCATATAGGCCTATTGGCTTGCTGCCAGTGCTCGGAAAGGTCCTGGAGAAGATGATCGTATGGCGTATGAAGTGGCACCTAATTCCGAAGATGTGTCCTCGCCAATATGGCTTTATGCCCAAGAAGAGCACCGAAGACTCCCTCTATGTCCTTATCCATCACATCCGGAACAAATTGGACGAGAAGAAACTTATAACAATGATCTCACTGGACATAGAGGGAGCCTTCGACAGCGCATGGTGGCCCGCAATAAAAGTTAGGTTGGCGGAGGAACAATGTCCAGTAAATATAAGAACGATCGTCAGTAGTTATCTACAGGATAGACTGGTTAGGGTTAGGTATGCTGGAGAGGAATATGCGAAGGCCACTAGCAAGGGATGCGTCCAGGGGTCGATTGGAGGTCCTATTATGTGGAATCTTCTCCTGGACCCACTCCTCAAAGGACTCGAGAAACGCGGGGACTATGTCCAGGCTTTCGCGGATGATGTGGTCTTGGTGTTTCATGGTGATACGGCTCTAGAGGTTCAACGACAGGCAAATGCCGCCCTCGCCTATGTGACGGAGTGGGGAATCATGAATAAGCTCAAGTTTGCGCCAAACAAGACCAAGGCCATGGTCATAACCCGCAAGCTTAAACATGATGAACCACTTCTTCGCATGGGTGGGGTCGGCATAGGCATGTCGAAAGAAATTAAGATTTTAGGACTAACGATAGATGACAAGCTGACCTTTAACAGTCACGCCGCTAATGTTTGCAAGAAGGCGCTTAACATCTATAAGCAGTTGTCAAGAGCGGCGAAGGTCAGCTGGGGGCTCAGTCCAGAAGTCGTCCGAACTATATACACCGCAGCAGTAGAACCAGTTATCACTTATGCGGCAAGCGCCTGGGCTCCAGCGACGAGAAAACTGGGAATACAAAAGCAGTTAAACGTCGTGCAAAGAGGATTTGCCCAAAAGCTGACTAGAGCGTATCGCACCGTCTCCCTGAACTCAGGACTGGTACTGGCCGGGATACTTCCTCTTGACCTCAAGATTCAAGAGGCAGCGGCCCTGTATGAGGCGAAGAGAGGAGTTCCCCGGCTAGAGTTAAGGGACAGGGAGGTGGAGCGACCGATACCATACGCTCAAACAAAGCACCCGGCAAAACATACGCGCCTAACGTTCACCAGCCTGATAGACCAACAGCAAGTGGATATCCACAACACGCAAGCTGTGCAGATCTATACCGACGGCAGCAAGATTGAGGGTGAGGTCGGAGCGGCGCTATCTCTTTGGAGTTGCGAAGCCGAGATCAAAGCCCTCAAACTTAAGCTGCCATCATACTGCACGGTCTATCAGGCCGAACTCCTGGCAATATGCAGAGCCACAAGGGAAATTCTCAAACGCTCCGAGGGTACATTCGGAATATACAGTGACTCCAAATCAGCATTGCAAACCGTAGTCAACGTCGGATCTCTCCATCCCCTAGCCGTGGAGGCTCGAGATAACATCAGCTCGAGCAGACTCCAGAATAAAGAAGTCTCTTTATTCTGGATCAAAGCCCACGCGGGATTGGAGGGAAACGAGAGAGCTGATCAGTTGGCAAAGGAGGCTGCACTGAATAAAAAGAAAAAACCCGATTATGACTCCTGTCCGGTATCATTCGTCAAGCGGCAGATACGTCTGCAATCGCTTGACGAATGGAATCGGCGTTATAAACAGAGCACCACAGCGAGCGTGACAAAACTCTTCTTCCCAGACGCGGTGCAGGCCTATAAAACAGTCCGAAAAATGGAAACCTCGAGTTTGATGACCCAAGTATTCACAGGGCATGGTGGGTTCTCCGAATACCTGAACCGGTTCAAGTGTAAGGAGAGCCCATCATGCATCTGCGAGCCAGACGTAAACGAAACGGTAGTGCACATATTGCTGGAATGCCCAATCTTTTCCCTAAAAAGATATGAAGCCGAACAAGTACTAGACCTCAAACTATGCATAGAAAACCTTAACGAAATTGTTACAAGGAAAAAACTAAGGAGTGAATTTACTAAATATTGTACAGAAATAGTAACTAAAGTGTTAGCAAGAAATAAATAGTAAGGAAATTATGGTAAATATATATTTTGATAAATATGTATGTTAGCATAAAAAGAAATAAGATAAAAATGTGTTATGTAAGCTGTATATTAAGTAAATAAGAGAATGTATTATA